>JAVTVY010005869.1:0-41515 GCA_036873755.1 Hanleya hanleyi
CTGATAATATGAGACTTGAAAAATCTCAATTAAGCTCAGGCCAAGCTGAAACGATAGTAAAGAGGTAGATGTGTATTCGAGTTCCGAGAAACGCTCCCTGGTAAGCGTGATTCGTGCGTCTGGCCGTAGACGTGTAATCCCGGATCTTTTGCACGAAGTATAGTAAAAATATATTCTTCAAAATAACCGGGATAAAAAGTTTCCGGTATGATGTGTTGTAGAGAGAGTTTGCTGTTCGGTTTTTGAAAACAATACATATATATTAAAGAAGCAGTTGCTTTGCGGTTATTACTGCTGTTCTAAGGAGATTTCCAACAACTATTATTGGGTTACTCCAGCAGATAAGCCACTCTGTACTAAAGATACTGATCCACCACGCATTAGTTATTTATATCGTATCATTTTGTTCTTCTGTGATTAGCAAAGTTCTTTTCAATGCATTACCCATGTGATCAGTCTTGGAAGGTTTTAGGTCACCAATCTAAAAATTAGCTCAACAGCACGGCGATGGTTCACTCAATCCTACCTGCTATTAATCTTCTGACGTGGTACAATTGAATTGTGAAACTGGACTGACTACTCCCTGGCACTATGTAATCTCACGTAACACCATATTACCTATTTATTTGTGTTCATTTGTAAATTGAATACAGACCATGTGATATCATACGGTTAATATACAAGAACACTGTTACTCTTACTTATACTGACCAATTCTGAATATTGGCTAATGCTTAGACGTAATGAATCAATAATCATTGGAATGTAATTATATCCATATCGTCTTTGCGGGAGGGAGCATTTTATTCCTATCAGTAATTCTGAGATCTTTGTTATCATCGGTTGAAATGAACAAAAATGCGGACACTACGTTACTCTGTCAATAGTGCGGAGTGGTCGGAAATGAATTTTAGACAGAATTTTTATTACATATACACCCGTCTTTCAGAGGGTTCATTTTTTGTTCAATTGACAGGTGAATATTACCTCCAAGTGACATCATACAACTGGGATAAAAAAAAACACATAATAAACAATAATGAACACCAAGGAAAATGCTGAACTGTATATGTTCAGAAAGATTGGATTATTTCATATGTGAATTACGGCCATTGAAGCACACGAACCCCTTCTCTGAAAAGGAATATTTTTTCAAGTTGATATTTGAAAACGGCCCCTGAATGATGTCCTACATTGAGATACAAAACCAAATCCTGATTGTGTATAACTTTGGGATATATAATAAATAGTGCATAATAAATTTCAGACACTTTATTAATAAGAAAGATATGTCAATTTATTCACACATGCCTCCTTTTTCAATTGGGTGATTGTTTTTTGTTCAAATAGCATCCCCAATTGTACAATAGGATTCGAATACAACTACAACCTTCGATATTAAAAAACTGACCAATAAATAATGATGTTTAGATAGATGGAATCAGTGTTGAGAGATATATAGCAATTCAAATACATATACCCCCTTTTTTGACATTTGGATATGGTCCCCACGTGACGTCACACGATTGGATTGCATAATCAAACCATGATATTATATAACTCTGCCATTACTGATGAGTAAGGTGTAGTATAGTTCAGACCGACTGGGCTATAAATAAGAACGAATGGGTTGTTTAAAGTCACCTACCCCCTTTTTCAATTGGGTGATTTTTTTTGTTCAAAAACATTTGAGTTTAACCCTCAATTGTACAATAGGATTCGAATAAAACTACGACCTTAGGTATTAAAAAACTGCGCCACGCAGTACTGAACAATAAATAAAGATGTTTAGATAGATGGGATCAGTGTTGAGAGATATATATCAATTCAAATACATATACCCCCTTTTTTGAAACCGAGTATTTTTTTCAGGCGATATTTGGATATGGTCCTCACGTGACGCCACACGATTGGATTACATAAACAAATCTTGATATTATATAACTCCGCCATTATTGATGAGTAATATGTAGTATAGCTCAGACCGATTGGGCTATAAATAAGAAAGAATGGGTTGTTTAAAGTCACCTACCCCCTTTTTCGGCGGAACAAAACGAATATCTATAGGGTGTCATTTCGGCAGCAATAAAAAAAATCTGCCCCACTTTGGAAGTCTACATTCACCCTGGTTGATACCCTCAATGGTCATAGAAATTCATGGTATAGATGAAAATTTTCTTGCCGGTGGGGTGAACAAATTTCTAAAATAAGGCCTTTTTTCAACTTGGCTCCCGGACTATATCAGCCGGGAGACAATTCTCGCACATATTATTCGCAGTGATTTCTGAACGCAATCCAACTTTATTACTCTGGAAAGGTAATATTGGTAACAAAACTGCTGAAATGGCATATGGTTTAGGTTTTTAAAGAATTCGTCTACAATTTCACAAAATTTCAGATTGTGATAAAATGCATGACGAGCAGCATTCTTTATATATTCATGACTGTACTGTACTACGTACCAGCCTTGCAAGAAAGCGGAATCTGTGAAACTGTGAAACTATAATTCTGTAACGAGCTGATAAAAATAGCGGCCATTGAACAGACGACGGTGGGAAACTGGTATCCGAAAGCAGAGTTTCTGATGACCATCCTTCTATCAGAAACATGGTCAGGATGAACGACACTGGCTGTTATTCGCTCAAATATGCGCATATTCAGAGAGATCGTGAGCGAATTAAAAATCGATAAGACAAGATATTTGGTCTTCGTTATGGCAGATCCACTTTCTGTCACAGTGAGACTTTGTCTTTAGTGATAACAGAAGAGCAGTGGCAATGCAATAGACCGCGCATGAGGATCATGAGATTTGTTAAGTAATGAGACTGAAAGTTTGTGAGAATTGTTCAGCAATGAGACTGAAGGTTTATGAGATTCGTTCAGCAATGAGACTGAAGGTCTATGAGGTTTGTTCAGCAATGGGACTGAAGGATTATGAGAAGTGTTCAGCAATGAGACTGAAGATTTACGAGGTTTGTTCAGTAATGAGACTGGACGTTCATGAGATTGTTCAGCAATGCGACTGGTTCAGCAATGAGACTGAAGGTTCATGAGATTTGTTCAGCAATGAGACTTTTTTTTGTTCAGCAATGAGGTTTTTTTCGCAATGAGACTGAAGGTTTATCAGAATTGTCCAGCAATGAGACTGAATGTTTAGGTTTGTTTAGCAAGGAGATTGAATGTTTATGAGAAGTGTTAAGCAGTGAGACTGAAGGTTTATGAGAAGTGCTAAGCAATGAGACTGAAGGTTTCTGAGAAGTACTGTTCAGCAATGAGACTGAAGGTTTATGAGAAGTGTTCAGCATTGATGCTGAAGATTTATGATGAGTGTTCAGCAATGAGACTGAATGTGATTGTAATGAGACTGAAGCTTGGTTGATTTGAATTTTTGAAAGCAGTGTCATTTAGCTCGTGTGGTAGCAACCAGCCAAACAAAAAATTTTTAGTTTAGCTTTGAAAAGCTCCTTATTAAATTTCTCCATTGGGAATCACATCGTGTGCATACAAGAATGATACCATAGCCATGATTATCGATACGTCTTATCCAGCGAGCATTCACCGACGGTGGCCGCGAACATCCGCCGACAGTGGCAGCGAACATCCACCGACGGTTCACCCTGGTATCGCTGATACCGTTAAGGAGAAGACGTATATCCCCGGCTATGGTTGCTTTTATCCGGGGCGGGGCTGTGTGGTTCAACGTGTGGTGTGTTGATATATACCAGACCTGGCTGATGGTCAATATGTCTTATATAGAGAAGATCTGACATGCGATTAAATTTCCTGAATAACTGGAACTTCATAGGTGACATAGATGCTCCAAATTATTTCAGATTTTCTCCCATATGCAGATGAATAAGCCGGTCGAAACGATTCCATGGGTTTTAAATGAATCGGTGAATATGTGGATGGTGTTGGGTGATTCAAACGATAACTTTTCCGTTTCCTTGGAATATTCCGGATATTCACATTGATCCCCCGAAAATTGCCGTACACGTGAATTACAATCCCAACGATTCCAAGGGCTTGTCCAGTCGGAATCATTGATAAATCCACACAATTTGGACATCAAACACAAAGGGAGACATTTTAACCTTTGTGGCACAGAAACTAATCCACTGAACGCGATCAACAGAACAAGATCCGATTTTTATAATAACACACACTGATGTCTGTATCACGCAATTAATATCGGTATATCACTGTAGCACACATTTGGTATCTCGTGCCTCGTCAGGCGAGGACTTTGATCTTCCCGTTCTCGTCTGGGCCACTAACAAATCAGTCCGTATACTAGGACGTCTCACGTTTGGCGCCACTGTTTCACAAGCGTCGCTCGCCTTCCGCCGAATGGACACACCACGCCGACCGGAACCGGATGAGGTTCCGCCGACGTACTGTGGATGAACTTTCCTGTGCAGCGAAGGACTTCTGCTGGCAGACTCGAGATCTCAAAAAGTTGTAGAAAAACATCTTCAATATGTACATTCTTTTTAGAAGATGTCTCTAAGAAGCAGCAACTATTTTGTCCCTCTATCAACTTGACCACATCAGAAGGGTCGATAGCTCTTTCTCCTTGTCACATTTATTCCCAACGATAACCATAGGTGGCGTCTTCGTTTTTCTGGGATTGTTCGGCATGCATTGGCCTTTGCACTCTATAATCTGTTCCCGTAGCCGGACTACTTCTTCAAACGACTCCCTGTTTCCAATACTGTAAACTAGGATGAAAAGATCACTTGCAGAGAAAGAAAATGTAACAATTAATAAAACATGAAACAATATACAAAATCACAGATATTGTTTTGCAAATCAAAATGACAGAAAAGGAAAGGAAATTCCACTGCAATAAACTCGTGTAGAGAGCAGTAATGCGACACGAATTTCATTAATTTACAGTCGGCGGTTGATTTTATTCATTTCATTTTTATCAGATCTCACACTTAAAGGGAGAATAATTAGGTTAATTGAGACTTTTGTGTGAGAGAGATTATCCGTTCGTCCGAAGGAAGCACCACAATTACTTTGATCCTGAAAACGTAGGACTTCCGATCCTGACAAACCGCGCTCGACCGTATGGCAAGCCGTTTTACTTTTTATTCAGTATTTGGTGATATCATCAAATATTTGCTGATATCATGAAATGATTTACTGATATCATCAAATCATTTGATGACATCTGCAACTGATTTGCTGATATCATCAAAAACGCTTTATTTGTTGATATCACCAAATGATTTGCTGATATCATCAAATGATTTGATGATATCAGCAATTGATTTGCTGATATCAGCAAATGATTTGATGATATCAGCAAATACTTTATATTTGATGATATCATTAAATATGGTGGAAGGTCAAAGTATGAACCATAACATGGAAGGCTCCCTGTTCAGAATGACCATAAACTTCGTCACAGCGCATGTTCCGTTTCACAGGCTCGGTCTACTATTTCTGCCCCCATTAGCGGCGGTTGACCTGTAGGTCCGGACCATTAACCACTGTGGTGGACCTAGCTCGCACATGAGTTTCTGTGTACATCCGACCGGACTCCCCCCCTCCTCCGGCAAGGTCAACAGAGATATAACACAGAATTGAAAAGTGACCGGAATGTTCAACAAATAGTGCTTGAGATCATAGTGAATTTACAGGGGACTTGCTTAGATAAATAATGTCACACAACTGTTTCAATCTGTATCGGCTTTAGTACTATTTGATTACATTACCCACATCATATAAAGATAAAAAGAAGCCATATGACTTCATTGAGGCTTGGTTAGTTCTGTCTTTATCGTAAGAGCCTGGTCTTCTATTACGGGTCAGTAAAGGGTCATAGAGATTAATGTATTGTTGTATGTGCGGCTATGCCTTATCTCCTGCCCTAAAAGCTAACCAGTGAAGAAACATGACAATCGGCTCTGCCTTAATATACCATGCTCCATGCTGACCGGCTTTCTCGAAATCATTATTCCCTTTCGCCTCACCCCGATTATACTCAAATGCGGATCTAATGAATTTGTGTCTACAAGTCAATAACCCGCGATGGAAAAGTTTATCTTCCCTGCTGTATATTTATTTGAATGCCCTTATATTCATGATTCTATTTGTCATTTATTAGTAAAGTTTGGCGTAAGGTATATGCCAGAGGTTTGATAGGTTTTATTGTTATTGTCTGGTTCTTTAAGTACCGTAATAGATATTGCATGTGATTTGTCGGTAGATAGCTTTACCACAAGGTATAAATTATCAAACAACAGGATGAGAAGGGAGCAGCCATTAACATTTAGGCTTATTTTCACGTTCCGCCATATTTAATGATATCATCAAATGATTTGCTGATATCATCAAACCATTTGGTGATATCATCAAATCATTTGGTGATATCATCAAATCATTTGGTGATATCATCAAATCATTTGGTGATATCATCAAATCATTTGGTGATATCATCAAATCATTTGGTGATATCAGCAAATCGACTGAGTTGGTTATATCAGCAAATCATTTGATGATATCAGCAAATCATTTGATGATATCAGCAAATCATTTGATGATATCAGCAAATCATTTGATGATATCAGCAAATCATTTGATGATATCATCAAATCATTTGAAGATATCAGCAAATGTTTAATGATATCAAATGCCGAATAAAAAGTAAAACGGCTTGCCATACGACCGCTCGTATATCACACTGTCGGAAGTAAGGCAGATGTTAATGAAAAATTTGCGGTCAGCGATAAAATAAAACATGCTTTGAGAAAGGTGCTCGGCGTTACTAAATCGTGTGAGATTACAAATATCCTACATATAATGATCCACATTCGTACGGCTACTCCACTGTTTACTCTAAACTAGTCTGTCCATTTTAATTAGTCGCGTACTTTGGAGTGATCGTTGGACACTCGACTTCGGGAGAGAACTGCGTTCGCGATGTTCTTGAAAGTCCTCCTCACATACTTTTTGATGAAATAGGTGCTCCAAATTATTCCACGAGTTTCTTCCTGATGCAGATGACCATATGACGTTCCAAATGATTCCAAAGTTAGTAAATATGCGGATGGGTGTGGTGATTCAACTGGTAGATTTTCAGTTCTGGATGAAAACGGTTCAGCCTCTCTGATAATATTTCATTCAGTTCCACAGACCTAACCCGTTTTGTCACAATCCAGTTTGTAACAAAGTGACGCGTTAATTCTGCATGCAGTGGTCGTAACTGTGATAAAATACACCAAAAAAGTCCGCGCGCCGAGGTGCTTGCGACTGGAAGCAACCCGTAGGTCTTCCACCGATCGAGTACATGACGTGTATGTGATTACAGCTATTTCCCTCCGCTTTGCTTCCATCATCAGTTCTAAAGCCCCCCCCCCCCACCCCCAAAAGAAAAAACGACACAGGCTAAAAAACAACGAGTATCTAAGTATAATCGCCTTTTTTTCTAGTGAAAACTGACACTTCCAGTTCTGTCGTGTCAACATTTTTCGACGATGATATTCCCGCGAGTATTTGAAGATAATGGGGCTACTGGTTTCTTTCACACCCGTAGATTCGTAAGAGTGTAAATACCATCGCGAAGAGCCTGTGACATTTTACACTGCCATAATCACGGGACAATGTGATATCATCTTGACAGACTAATGTCTTCCACTGATGGACAATCGATCATTTCGTAATGAACATACTTCTAAGGAAATTACCAACAAGGCAGGAGAATATTTCCATCTAACGGGCATCCGAATACGTACACTCAATATGCATTTGAGGTAACCGTATTGCGAAACGACCTTGATTGCCCTTGGCATATGCTATGCACGTTTTGTCCGCACACACAATATACATATGGGATGTTGCGGGAATGATTTTGACGTATGCTACGCACCCTTTCGCTGAGCACTTTTTTCGTCACAGGAAAAAGTATATATGCTGTTTGTCACAAGAACATTGAAAAGAAAACACCATGAATTGTTTAGGGAGTCTAATTGATCTCGGCGCCATTGTTGCATTTACCATGTTTACCCCATGTTGTCGCGTTTACTTCATCTGAGATCCACGATGCTCATCCATTAACATCAGATGAGTTAATTATTTGAGCTGATCTGTCAACACAGCTCCTGACCTTGCATATCTAATTCCGCTTAAGCCGGTGGTAGGGGGCGTGTGGTTACTTCATATTTTCCGCATGAACAGGGACAACAGAAGCTGATATATAAAGGCTACGTCTTTGAATCCTCCGTATTCCGGTCTGAATGTTAGGTGCCCTGGGAGGCTTTTCTTTGAAATCATATGGTTGCTTTTTAGTCGCCAGACGTCAATTTTCCCCACCATTTACATATCTGTCAATGGAGTACGACCGGCTAATGAGTGACAGATCTCTTGCTTGAATTTACATATAAGTTGCTCATGTTAATCAGTAAATAGAACTTGGTGCCTGAGGCTTCGCTAGAAATCAGGTTATGGATTCTGGATTGTCTAACTTATGCGAGGAACTAAGCCAGTGCAGCTTGAGATAGCTTGTAGCTATAGCAGAATTTCTCTTCAGACAGGCGGTCGAGCAATGCACATGGCCTCGTAAGTGAGACTTTGGGTGCTCCTAACATTGGTGCAGTAACAAAGCCCATGAATATCACCTGGGAAGGTATGGATTGTGCTTGGGGTTAGAGATGCAAAGAATTCATCTTAGAGAACTGGAGAAATGTAACATTGTCTGGTCCTTACATTGCAATGGCGTGTAGGAAGCGGGGATTTCTGGTTAGCTCTGTTGCTGGAGCACCGGACATTCTGGACCATTTCCTGCATTTCAGAAACATCATCAACGAATGCATGTATGTTCTGAATTTCAGGCTAAAATTCCTGAACATATGCAAGTATAAAGACAATTACAATATCTCTCAGTCAATAACTAACCGTATTTAACAAGTCCACCAGAATTTTCTTGAAGAAAAACAAACGGAATAAGCAATCGGAATAAGCAGACGACATTGTTCCAGTTCTTGACCATGGACTGACGGCATTAACACAATCTCCTCTGAGTGTACTTGGGTGCCTAGATGCACTTGTTACGGCGACATCTAATCGCGCTGGGACAGAGAAATCCTAGCCATTTTCAATTATTGGTAATGGTGTTTTCACGACACAAAGGACAATAACCTCGTGTGTTTCCACGACAAAATCGTATGAGAACTTCTTTTATCGCTAGCCGGACGTAATTCTATCAGCTAGGGGACAATTCTCGCACTTATTATTCGCAGTAATTTCTAAATGCAATTCTAGTTTACCATTCGGGAAAGGTAATATTGGTAATAAAACTGCCCCAAATGGCACAGGGTTTACGTTTACAAAGAGGTCTGGAAATTTCACAAGATATCAGATTGTGATAAAATGCATGACGAGCAACATTCTCTATATATTCATGTCTGTACTGTACTACGTACCAGCCTTGCAAGAAAGTAGGCTCTGTGCAACTCTCTAATGAGCCGATAAAAATAGCAGCTAATGAACAGACGAGGAGTGTCACGCACATCACAATGTTACATTACAACACGGAGTTTGAGGCTTTGGAATCAAGTTTCATTTTTCGCATATGTAGATGAGATTAGGTGCACTAAATGACTTCTGATCTATAACACATACCTGGATAGGTAAATGGTTTTAAGCGATGCTTGCTCAAAATGATCTTGAATGTTCTCCTCACATACTTTTTGATGAAATAGGTGCTCCAAATTATTCCGCGAGTTTCTCCCATATGCAGATGACTATAAGACGTTCCAAATGATTCAACTAATAGCTTTTCAGTTTTGGACGACAGCGCTTCAGCCTCGCCGATAATTCGTCATTCAGTTCCACAGACCTGACCTGTTTTGTCACACAATTGTGACAAAATGCACAAAAAAATCTGCGCGCCGAGATGCTTGCGATTGGAAGCAACCCGCAGGTCTTCCACCGATCGAGTACATGACGTATATGTGATGTGGCCTTGGCTGACCGTTTTTTAACGATTTACAGATTACAGCAATTTCACCCCACTTTGCTTCCATCATCAGTTCTAAAGCCAACAAAAAACGACACAGGCTAACAAAACAACGTGTGTCTAAGAATAATCGCCTTTTTCTAGTGGAAAATGACACCTCCAGTTATGTTGTGTCAACATTTCTCGACGATGATATTCCCTCGAGTATTTGAGGATAAAGGAGCTTCTGGTTTCTTTCACAACCGTAGTTTTGTAAGAGTGTGAATACCATCGCGAAGAGCGGGTGGCATTTTACACTGCATTTTGACAGACTAATGTCTTCCACTGATGGACAATCGATTATTTCGTAATGAACATACTTGTAAGGAAATTACAAACAAGACAGGACAATATTTCCATCTAATAGGCACCCAAATACATACTCAATATGCATTTGAGGTGTTGCGAAACGACCTTGATTGCCCTTGGCATATGCTACGCACATTTTGTCCTCACACTCAATATACATATGGGATGTTACGGGATTGATTTTGACTTATGCTACGCAATCTTTCGCTGGGCATTTTTTATACGGTGACGGCTAAGCCTTAGTATCGAAGCCGCGCTTTTATTCCGGGTGTTCATGTGGAGATTATGAAGTATCCATACCTGGGTAAGTAAGGGGTTTTAAGCGATGTTCTTGAAAGTCCTCGTCACATACTTTTTGATGAAATAGGTGCTCCAAATTATTCCACGTGTTTCTTCCTTATGCAGATGACCATAAGACGTTTCAACTGATTCCATATTTAGTAAATATGCGGATGAGTGTGGTGATTCAACTGATAGCTTTTCAGTTCTGGATGAAAACGGTTCAGCCTCGCCGATAATTCTTCATTCAGTTCCACAGACCTAATCCATTTTGTCACAATCCAGTTTGTAACAAAGTGACGCGTTAATTCTGCATGTAGTGGTCGTGATTGTGACAAAATGCACCAAAAGAGTCCGCGCGCCGAGATGCTTGCGTTTGAAAGCAAACCGTAGGTCTTCAACCGATCGAGTACATGCCGTATATGTGATGTGGCCTTGCCTGACCGTTTTTTAATGCTTTACAGATTACAGCAATTTCCCCCCGCTTTGCTTCCATCATCAGTTCTAAAGCCAACAAAAAACAACACAGGCTAAAAAACCCCACAACGTGTATGTAAGAATAATCGCTTTTTTTGTAGTGAAAACTGACACTTCCAGTTCTGTCGTGTCAACATTTCTCGACGATGATATTCCCTCGAGTATTTGGAGATAATGAGGCTACTAGTTTATTTCACAGCCGTAGTTTCGTAAGAGTGTAAATACCATCGCGAAGAGCCTGTGACATTTTACCCTGCCATACTCACGGGACAATGTGCTATCATCTTGACAGACTAATGTCTTCCACTGATGGACAATCGATTATTTCGTAATGAACATACTTCATTAAGGAAACATACTAAGGAAATTACAAACAAGGCAGGACAATATTTCCATCTAAGGGGCATCCGAATACGTACACTCAATATGCATTTGAGGTACCGTATTGCGAAACGATCTTGATTGCCCTTGGCATATGCTACGCACGTTTTGTCCGCACACTCAATATACGTATGGGATGTTACGATATTGATTTTGACGTATGCTACGCACCCTTTCGATGGGCACATTTTGCCTCACAGAAAAAGGTATATATGCTGTTTGTCACAAGAACATTGAAAAGAAAACACCATGAATGGTTTTGGGAGACTAATTGGTCTCGGTGTCATTCTTGCATTTACCATGATTGCCCCATGTTGTCGCGTTTACTACACCTGAGATTCACGATGCTCATCCATTTATCCATTAACATCAGATGAGTTACTTATTTGAGCTGATCTGTCAACACAGCTCCTGAGCTAGCATATCTAATTCCGCTTAAGCCGGTGCTAGGGGTCGTGTGGTTACTTCATAGTTTCCACATGAACAGCGACAACAAAAGCTGATATATAAATGCTACGTCTTTGAATCCTCCGTATTCCGGTCTGAATATTTACTTTTCTTTGAAATCATATGGCCGGTTTTTATTCGCCAGACGTCAATTTTCCCCACCTCTTAAATATCTCTTAATAGAGTACGACCGGCTAATGAGTGACAGATCTCTTGCTTGAATTTACATATAAGGCGCTCATGTTAATCAGTAAATAGAACTTGGTGCCTGAAGCTTCACTAGAAATCAGGTTATGGATTCTGGATTGTCTATCTTATGCGAGGAGCTAAGCCAGTTCAGCTTGAGATAGCTTGTAACTATAGCAGAATTTCTCTTCACATAGGCGGTCGATCAATGCACATGGCCTCGTAAGTGAGAGATTGGGTGTTATTAACATTGGTGCCGTGATATACCGCGGGAATACCACCTGGGAATGCATGGTTTTTGCTTGGGGTTAGAGATGCAACGAATTCATTTTAGAGAATGGGAGAAATGTAACATTGTCTGGTCCTTACACTGCATGGCGTGTAGGAAGCGGGAATTTCTTGTTAGCTCTGTTGCTGAAGCACCGGACATTCTGGACCATTTCCTGCATTTCAGAAACATCATCAACGAATGCATGTATGTTCTGAATTTCAGGCTAAAATTCCTGAAAATATGCAAGTATAAAGACAATTACGATATCTCTCAGTCAATAACTAATCGTATTTAACAAGTCCTCCAGAATATTCTTGAAGAAAAGCAGACCGAATAAGTAGTCGGAGTAAGCAAACGACATTGTTCCAGTTCTTGACCAATGACTGACGGCATTAACACAATCTCCTCTGAGTGCACTTGTTACGGCGTCATCTGATGGCGCTGGGACAGAGAAATCTTAGCCAATTTCTATTACTGGTAATGGTGTTTTCACGACACAAAGGACAATAACCTCTTGTATTTCCACGACAAAATCGTGTGAGGACTTCCTTTATCGCTAGCCGGACGTAATTCTATCAGCTAGGGGACAATTCTCGCACTTATTATTCGCAGTAATTTCTGAATGCAATTCTAGTTTGCTATTCGGGAAAGGTAATATTGGTAATAAAACTGCCCCAAATGGCACATGGTTTACGTTTATAAAGAAGTCTGTAAATTTCACAGATTATGATAAAATGCATGACGAGCAACATTCTCTATATATTCATGTCTGTACTGTACTATACGTACCAGCCTTACAAGTAAGTGGGCTCTGTGCAACGATCCGATAAAAATAGCAGCTAATGGACAGACGAGGCGTGTCACGCACATCACAATGTTACATTACAACACGGAGTTTGAGGCTTTGGAGTTAAGCTTTATTTTGCGCATATGTAGATGAGATTAGATGCACCAAATGACTTCTGTTCTATAACACATACCTGGGTAGGTAAGTGGTTTTAAGCGATGTTTACGCAAATTGATCTTGAATGTTCTCCTCACATACTTTTTGATGAAATAGATGCTCCAAATTATTCCACACGTTTTTCCCATATGCAGATGACTATAAGACGTTCCAAATGATTCAATTGATAGCTTTTCAGTTTTGGATGACAACGCTTCAGCCTCGCCGATAATTCTTCATTCACTTCCACAGACCTGACCCGTTTTGTCACACAATTGTGACAAAATGCACCAAAAACTCTGCTCGCCAAGATGCTTGCGATTGGCAGCAACGCGTAGGTCTTCCTTCCATCGAGTACATGACGTATATGTGATGTGGCCTTGCTTGGCCGATTTTAACGATTTACAGATTACAGCAATTTCCCTCAACTTTGCTTCCATCATCATTTATAAAGCAAACAAAAAATAACACAGGTTAAAAAACTACGTGTATCTAAGAATAATCGCCTTTTTCTGGTGGAAACTGACACTCCCAGTTATGTCGTGTCAACATTTCCCGACGATGAAATTCCCTCGAGTATTTGAAGATAATGGGGCTTCTGGTTTCTATCACAACCGTAGTGTCGTAAGACTGTGAATCCCATCGCGAAGAGCGTGTGGCATTTTACACTGCCATACTCACGGGACAATGTGCTATCATTTTGACAGACTAATGTCTTCCACTGATGGACAATCGACAGTTTCGTAATGAACATACTTCGATGAAAATTACCAACAAGACAGGACAATATTACCATCCAATGGACAACCGAATACGTACACTCAATATGCATTTGGGGTATTGCGAAACGACCTTGATTGCCCTTGGCATATGCTACGCACGTTTCTGACTGCACACTCAATATACATATGGGATGTTACATGATTGATTTGACGTATGCTACGCACGTTTTCGCTCGGTACTTTTTTCCTTACAGAAAAAAAAAATATTTATACTGTTTGTCGCAAGAACATTGAAAAGAAAGCATCATGAATTGTTTTGGGAGAATAATAGATCTCGGCGTCATTCTTGCATTTACCATGTCTACCCCATGTTGTCGCGTTTACTCCACCTGAGATCCTCGATGCTCCTCCATTAACATCAGATGATTTGTCAACACAGCTCCTGAGCTAACCTATCTAATCCCGCATAAGCCAGTGCTAGGGGCCGTGTGTTTACTTCACAGTTTCTACATGAACAACGACAATAAGTGCTGATGTTCAAAGGCTATGACTTTGAACCCTCCGTATTCCAGTCTGAATGTTAGACGCCCTGGGAGTCTTTTCTGTGAAGTCATATGGTTGTTTTTTAGTCGCCAGACGTCAATTTTCCTAGCTGTTAACATTGGTGCTGTGATATACCCCGTGAACACCACCTGGGAATGTATAGGATGTGCTCGGGATTAGAGAATAAAAAATTCATCTTCGAGATTGAGAGAAATGACGAGATATACTTGTCTGGTCCTTGCAGTGAATGGCGTGTAGGAAGCGGGAATTTCTTTTTAGCTCTGTTGCTGGAGCATTGGACATGTTGGACCATTTCCTGCGTGACAGAAATATCATCACCGAATGCATGTGATATGGCCTGAATTTGTGTTGTGTATGTGTTGTGGATGTGGATCTCGTCATTCAGGTGAAATGCCTGAAACATTCTATACACAATGCACACAGCTACTTGTTTCATATATGTATAGCTGACTATCCTAATAACGCTCTTAAACAGTTTGAAAGTTTTGTTTATTCCCCGTGTTTACAATGAAAACGCTAACGCTGAGGCTAATATCACCGAGTTAATAACACAAAATAACAGTTAATTTAACAACGAAGAACAAGGAAACAATAGCATTAAAATAACCAATTCTGATAAAGATGGCAGTATAAAGACAATTACAATATCTCTCAGTCAATAACTAACCGCATTTAATAAATATGTTCTCCAGAATATTCTTGAAGAAAATCAGACGGAATAAGCAGACGACATTGTTCCAGTTCTTGACTGCGCCGATGACTGATGACGCTAACACAATTTCCTCTGAGTAACTTGAGTGCCCAGATTCACTTGTTACGGTGACATCTGATCCTTCGGGGACACAGAAATCCTAGCCATTTTCTATTACTGGTAATGGTGTTTTCACGACACAAACGATAATAACCTCTTGTGTTTCCACGAGAAAATAGTGTGAGTACTCCCTTTGTCGCTAGCCGGACGTTGTTCTATCAGCCGGGGGACAAATCTCGCTCATAGTATTCGCAGTGATAGCTGAATGCAATCCTACTTTATTACTCTGATAAATGTAATATCTGTAACAAAACTGCTTTAAAGAATTCGTCTACAATTTCACAAAATTTCAGATTGTGATAAAATGCATGACGAGCAGCATTCTTCATATGTTCATGTCTGTACTGTACTACGTTCCAGCCTTGCAAGAAAGCGGACTCTGTGAAACTGTAATTCTGTAACGAGCTGATAAAAATAGCAGCCATTGAACAGACGACGATGGAAAACTGGTATCCCTAAGCAGAGTTTCTGTTGATCATCCATCTATCAGAAACGTGGTCAGGATAAACAACACTGGCTGTTATTCGCTCAAATATGCGCATATTCAGAGAGACCGTGAGGTCACGAATGCGAATTAAAAATCCAAAAAACAAGATATCTGGTCTTCGTTATGGCAGATTCAATCCCTGTGACAGTAAGACTTTGTCTTTAGTGATAACAGAAGAGCAGTGGCAATGCAATGGACCGCGCATAAGGATCATTAGATTTGTTAAGTAATGAGACTGAATGTTTGTGAGAATTGTTCAGCAACGAGACCGAAGGTCTATGGGGTTTGTTCAGCAATGAGACTGAAGGTTTATGAGGTTTGTTCAGCAATGAGACTGGAAGTTCATGAGATTGTTCAGCAATGAGACTGGTTCAGCAATGAGACTGAAGGTTCATGAGATTTGTTCAGCAAAGAGACAGAAGGTTTATGGGACGGGTTCAGCAATGAGACTGACTGTTTATGAGGTTTGTTCAGCAATGAGACTGAAGGTTTATGAGATTTGTTCAGCAATGAGACTGAAGGTTTATGAGGTTTGTTCAGCAATGAGACTGGAAGTTCGTGAGATTGTTCAGCAATGAGACTGGTTCAGCAATGAGACTGAAGGTTCATGAGATTTGTTCAGCAAAGAGACTGAAGGTTTATGAGAAGTGTTCAGCAATGAGACTGACTGTTTATGAGGTTTGTTCAGCAATGAAACTGAAGGTTTATGAGATTTGTTCAGCAATGAGACTGAATGTGTATGAGGTTTGTTCAGCAATGAGACTGAATGTTTATGAGGTTTGTTCAGCAATAAGGCTGAAGGTTAATGAGAATTGTCCAGCAATGAGACTGAAAGTTTAGGTTTGTTTAGCAAGGAGATTGAATGTTTATGAGAAGTGTTAAGCACTGATGCTGAAGGTTTATGAGAAGTGTTCAGCAAGGAGACTGAAGTTGATTTTTTCAGCAATGAGACTGAAGGTTGGCTGATTTGAATTTTTGAAAGCAATGTCCTTTAGCTCATGTGGTGACAACCAGCCAACCAAAAAACGGTTCTGAAGATCGTACCATCAAAGCCATGGCAGACAGTTACACATTTTTTTTAGTTTAGCGTCGAGAAGCTCCTAATTAAACTTTTCCGTTGGGAATCACATCGTGTGCACGCAAGAATGATACCATAATCATGATTATCGATACGTCTTATCCAGCGAGCTTTCACCGACAGTTCACCCTGGTATCGCTGATACCGTTAAGGAGAACACGTATATCACCGGCTATGGTTGCTTTCATCAGCGGCGGGGAACTTTGTGTGTTGAAATATACCAGACCCGGCTGATGGTCAATATGTCTTATTTAGAGAAGATTGGCCATGCGATTAAAGACCAGATGCTCTATATACTAGTATATTATATGATCATAAGTTTTCAGAATCGACTCAGAATTTCACCGAATTTACGATAACTTGATCTTGATAACTTAATTTTCAGCACTAGAATCTGTGCTATACTAAGATAATGTAATCCCAAAATAAGAAAAATAGTGTGATGAGGTTGGCGAAAAGCGGTTTGTGACATAGGAACAACAATTGATATCTTGCCTAAACGGTAGGGAACAAATTGTTGGTTGCTCC
Source organism: Hanleya hanleyi (assembly GCA_036873755.1). Taxonomy (NCBI): domain Eukaryota; kingdom Metazoa; phylum Mollusca; class Polyplacophora; order Lepidopleurida; family Hanleyidae; genus Hanleya; species Hanleya hanleyi. The sequence continues at coordinate 17,490 of JAVTVY010005869.1, forward strand.
TGACTTACAAGGGTGGGGAAGGAGGGAGTGGAAGGGACGAGATGGTTCCCCACCGTCCATATCAAATGTAATTGTCGTACCCAGGATCATTAACTGTGTTTAACATGGGTTTAAAACTACATGCAGAGTCAACGCGTTTGGGTCGTAACGGTGACAAAATTCAAAAATTGTGACAATATTCGTTGCAGCTGCAAGATCGGGACCTTCGGCATCGGAATGTCTGCTCGATAATCTTGTAATCTCGAAGACTTGGTTGGTTGGTTGTTTGAAGTTTAACGTCGCACCTAACCTTATTGGTCACACGGCGACGATGACCCAAACAAACACACCCTAGCAAAACCCTGACCCCAACAAAAACCTAACCAAAACTAGAAAAAATTTTGAATTTCGAATTTTGAAAATTAGGATCTACAGACATTGATCACAATGGATCGTCAGAGAGCCTAATTTGTTTGGCACTTTAATCAACCTCCTGTGTCAGACAAACATGGTACAAACCATGCTGCCCTAAGCTGAAGGGCTAACCTCGAAGAGATTTGGAGCACTCATATACGTACGCGTCGAATTTCTTTTGGGATACTTTGGTTCACATTTCTTTAAGTGACCTTGAAATAATTCTGGATTTCTATGTCATGCACCTGCGCATTAGAGAACTCATGTTTGGAACTTCGAAGACACATGTTGAATGTTGATGAATTTTAAAACCAGAGATGACTTCGGTGCTCCAAATTACTTCCATCTCAGAAACACATGCGCAGGTGAGTTACGTGTTTTGTATGTTGTTAAAGTACATACTGTTAACTGTAGTCTGAGCACGAAATTATTCCTTCTGCCATTCGTGAGTTTGGATGCTTCAAATTATTCCACGGGGTTCTCCAAAACCTAGATAACAAAGGTGTCAAAAGGATTTTTACGTATTGGCACGCACGTGACAATGTTACAACCATGAGTTTGAGGCTTTGGGATCCAGTTTGAATTTTGACATATGTAGATGAGTTCAGGTGCTTCAAATTACTTCTGATCGATAACACATACCTGGGTAAGTAAGGGGTTTCACGCGATGTTTGCTCAAAATGATCCTCGACTGTCATCCTTACATGCATATATAGGTGACATAGGTGCTCCAAATTATTTCACAGAGTTTCTCCCATATGCAGATGAATAAGGCGGTCCAAACGATTCCATGGGTTTTGAATGAATTGGTAAATATGTGGATGGGGCTGGGTGATTCAAATGATAACTTTTCAGTTTTGGATGAAAACGCGTCAGCCTCGCCGATAATATTTCAATTCGACAGTCCAGTTTGTGACAAAATGGAGAGTTGATTCTGCATGCAGGGGGTAATGTGTTTTGTCGTAATCAATTCGAGGCTTCGATCAACGGTTTCTAGAGATTTTATCACGTTCTAGCTTCTGTCGAAGGACGTAAATACGACAGATTGACCGATAATTCTTGTCCAAGGACTTCCTGTAGCGCGGAGCCCGTCAGGTACTCAAAAGCCAGGTCATGCAAATACCAAAATGTCTACCGCTGACAGACGTGAAAGGCAAGTTGCAATGAGCATTATAATGAGTTATTTACTCGAGACAACGAGGAATGGTGAAGGCAGCGCGGATCACTAGTGTGAGACGACGGCAAAAGATAATGGACGTGTCTTGTTATGACAGGCGATCAAAGCTTTAGCGTCTTCACTGTCAAAAAGAGTGGACATCGGTGTTCAAATCTGGACACTGGTGTTCAAATCTGAACTCTTCAGTAAAATGTGAAAAATTCTTGAAATAAAGAATTAAAATGTAACGACCATTTTTGGAGAAATTATGAAATAAAATGTGCAAAAAAAATTCCCATGATAAGTAATTTGTAACTACAAAATATGTGTTCAATGTTGTCGAATCTCCCATGACCAGTGTCCTTATTTAGTACCGGTATCTGATTAGGCTATGTGGAAGCCTAATGCAAAATCTGCTCTATCAATTATTCATGCCCAATTAAATATTTCAAAGAAGACCTATTTTGCAGAATAAACATTTTTCACATTCCACATTTGAACTCCGTCGCGCATGATTTTTTTGAAGATATTTCCTTTTTGACTTCATTTTTTAAAGAGCAACAGACATAGCTTTCGTTATACAGCAAAGTGCCAGTTCGAAGCCAGCTAGTTTAGCGTCAACTGAGAGAGAACTGTAATCGCTACGGACGATGCCGTGGACAGAAGTGAATAGACGAAGTCGTACTGGTTTGATAGACATAAGACAGGAAATAATTAACTTCTGTGCCTTAATTATCTTGTAGTCCGCATAAAAGCCCACAAAGGGAAAGCCAGAACAACCTGCTAAATAAACAATATACATATATATATATATATTTATTATCAAATAAACTTCGCGTATAAAATTACGAGAATAACGATAGTGACATGCAACAAGCACGCAAAGAAATTCCCGATTATGATGCACTGCCAATTTGAGTTTGACATGGTACAGGTATGCTATTTTCTCGAAGTCCGGTTTCGTTTTCGTATGTGTCAATTATCATGTAGTTTCAAGTATCTTGAACATAAAACGAACAAATTTATTGTTTTGGACTTTTTGGAGATGTGGATACACTCGGAGAATACTCTCCGAAACGGACATTAGACATCAAGGCATCGATGATTTGGTCATTTCGCACCAAAAACAAATCTAGTAAATCCACGCATCTCGCGCAATCGTGCTGCCACGGCGGATTTATTCGTTTTCCCTCCCACTGCACTCGTTAATTAATATTCCGGATATTAATACTGATCCCTCGAGAATTGCCTTACACGTGAATTACAATCCCGACGATTCCAAGGGCTTGTCCAGTCTACTGCCTGATCGGAATCATTGATAAATCCAAACAATTTGGACACCAAACACAAAGGGGAACATTTTAACCTTTGTGGCACAGAAACTAATCCACTGAACAGAACAAGATCCGATTTTTATAATAACACACATTGATATCTGTATCACACAATTAATATCGGTATAACACTGTAGCACACATTTGGTATCTCGTGCCTCGTCAGGCGTGGACTTTGTTATTCCCGTTTTCGTCTGGGCCACTAACAAATCTGTCCGTATACTAGGACGTCTCACGTTTGGCGCCACTGTTCCACAGGCGTCGCTCGCCTTCCGCCGAATGGACACACCACGCCGACCGGAACCGGACGAGGTTCCGCCGACGTACTGTGGATGAACTTTCCTGTGCAGCGAAGGACTCATTTCTGCTGGCAGACTCGAGATCTCAAAAAGTTGTAGAAAAACATCTTCAATATGTACATTCTTTTTAGCAGATGTCTCTAAGAAGCAGCAGCTATTTTGTCCCTCTATCAACTTGGCCACATCGGAAGGGTCGATAACTCTGTCTTTCTCCTTGTCGCATTTATTCCCAACGATAACCATAGGTGGCGTCTTCGTTTTTCTGGGGTTGTTTGGCATGCATTGGCCTTTGCACTCTATAATCTGTTCCCGTAGCCGCACTACTTCTTCAAACGACTCCATGTTTCCAATACTGTAAACTAGGATGAAAAGATCACCTGCAGAGAAAGAAAATATAACAATATAAAAAATCACAGATATTGTTTTGCAAATCAAAATGACAGAAAAGGAAACGAAATTCCACTGCAATAAACTCACGTAGAAAACAGTAATGCGATACGAATTTCATTAATTTACAGTCGGCGGTTGATCTTAGTCATTTCATTTTTATCAGATATCACACTCAAAGGGAGTACAATTAGGTTAATAGAGACTTTTGTGTGAGAGAGATTATCCGTTCGTCCGAAGGAAGCTCCACAATTAATTTGGTCCTGAAAACGAAGGACTTCCGATCCTGACAAGCCGCTTGACCACTCGTATATCACATTGTCGGAAGTAAGGCAGATGTTAATAAAAAATTTGTGGTCAACGATCAAACAAAACATGCTTTGACAAAGGTGTTCGGCGTTACTATATCGTGTGAGATTACATATAATGATCCATATTGGTACGGCTACTCCACTGTTTACTATGGTCTGTCCACTTTATGCAGTCGCCTACTCCACATCATTTTTTCTTTCTTTTGCAGTGTGTAACAAACTTAAATCTGCCAAGTGATCACCATTTCTCTGTGATATTTATCATCCATTCCGTTTCATATTCTCAGATAGGCATGTAGAAGTCGGCTTATATAAAACGCTCGTCATACAGGCACGGGAATTCAGGTTGATCGACAACTTTGCCCTCCAGAATAGCGTCATTCACAAATTCAGTTGGCGCAGCCATTTTGGAATGCCATGTGACCACGCGGTTTCACGCATGTGTTCTAAGAAAAACACGTAAGCACATAGCTTTCGTTCAGCGCACACATTAAGATTTCTTTCACACGTGTCCAACATTATCAAACACGTTGGATATTTGCCTCTGGTGCACGAATGACCAAAAGCTTTTATAAAGTTGCCCGCACAAGTAAGCTATCTGCTTACGCTATCGTGTACGGATGAAATTTGGCTAGGTAGATATTCATAGGTTGGTGAAGGAAAAGTCATAGAAATATTTTTTCAATCGAAAACTACGCTATTAAAGCGATCTGTCTGACAAGACAGGATTAGTCGCCGAGTGTTCGTATCACGGTGTGCTACCCCCCCCCCGCCCCTCCCTCCCCACCTCTTACACCTGGACAGCCATCATATTATGGAAACGGATCTGGACCATTTCCTGCATTTCAGAGAATTTCACCGAATGCAGGTAATATGGTCTGAATTTCAGGCCAAAATTGCTGAAAATGTGTTGTGGATGTGTGATCTCCACATTCACGAGAAATCCCTGAAACCTTCTAAAAACAAAATGCACGCAGATAATATAGTATCATATAATCATAATGATGTAATGGTAACTGATGAAAACATCAACACGTAACTGAACATCTCAATAAAGCTCTTTCAATGTTTTAGTTATACTTCGTGTTTACAATAGAAACGCTAATACTATGGCTAATATCAGCTGGTAAGAATAGTTAGTAGTTAATTAAACCAAGAAGAGAAAGAAAACAACAAAATTAAAATAAGAAATTTTGATAAAGATGGAGGTATAAATACAATTACAGTATCTCTCGGTCAATACCTAACCATATTTAATAAATAAGTCCTCCAGAATATCGTTGGAGAAAAGCAGACGGAGAAGCAGACGAAATAGGCAAACGACATTGTTCCAGGTCTTGACCGATTGGCTGACGGGGCTGACACAAATTCCTTTGAGTAACTTGCGTGCCCAGATTCACCTGTTTAGGCGAAATCTGATCCTTCTGGGATAGAGAAATCCTAGCCATTTTCTATTACTGGTAATGGTGTTTTCACGACACAAAGGACAATAACCTCTTGTGTTTCCACGACAAAATCGCATGAAGACTTATCGCTATCATAATTCTATCAGCAAAGGGGCAGTTCTCGCACATATTATTCTCAGTAATTTCTGAATGCAATTCTACTTTATTATTATTCGCGAAAGGTAATATTGGTAATAAAGCTGCTGAAATGGCACAGGGTTTACGTTTTCAAAGAATTCGTCTACAATTTCACAAATTTTCAGATCGTGATAAAATGGATGACGAGCAGCATTCTTCATATATTCATGTCTGTACTGTACTACGTACCAGCCTTGCAAGAAAGTGGGCTCTGTGAAACTATAATTCTGTAACAAGCTGATAAAAATAGCAGCCATTGAACAGACGACGATGGAAAACTGGTATCCGAAAGCCGAGTTTCTGTTGACCTTCCTTCTATCAGAAATATACACAGGATGAACAACACTGGCTGTTATTCGCTCAAGCATGTGCATATTCAGAGAGGCCATCAGGTCACGAATGCGATTTAAAAATGAATAAAACAAGATCTCTAGTCTTGGTTATGGCAGACCCACTCTCTTTCACAGTAGGACTTTGTCTTTAGTGATGACGGAAGGGCAGTGGCAAGGTAATGTATTGCTCATGAGATTTGTTCAGTAATGAGACTGAATGTTTATGAGGTTTGTTCAGCAACGAGACTGAAAGTTTATGAGAATTGTTCGGCAAGGAGATTGAAGGTTTATGAGGTTTGTTCAGCAATGAGACTGAAGGTTTATGAGGTTTGTTCAGCATGAGACTGACTGTTTATGAGGTTTGTTCAGCAATGAGACTGAATGTTTATGAGGTTTGTTCAGCAATGAGACAGGAGGTTTATGAGAATTGTTCAGCAAGGAGACTGAAGGTTTATGAGGTTTGTTTAGCAATGAAACTGAAGGTTTATGAGGTTTGCTCAGCAATGAGACAAGGTTTATGAGATTTTCTCATCAACGAGACTGAATATTTATTAGGTTCGTTCAGCAAAGAGACTGAAGGTTTATGAGGTTTGTTCAGCAATGAGACTGAAGGTTTATGAGATTTTATCGTCAATGATACTGAATGTTTATGAGGTTTGTTCAGCAATGACAATGAGTGTTTATGACGTTTGTTCAGCAATGAGACTGGAGATTTATGAGAATTGTTCAGCAATGAGACTGAAGGTTTATGTGGTTTGTTCAGCAATGAGAATAAAGGTTTATGTGGTTTGTTCAGCAATGAGACTGAAGGTTGGCTGATTTGAATTTTTTTAATCAGTGTCATGTGGTAACAACCAGCCAACCAAAAAAAGTTTCGAAAGACAGTCACATTTTTTTTAGTTTAGCGTCGAGAAGTTCCTTATTAAAGTTCTCCGTTGGAAATCACATCGTGTGCACACAAGAATGATACCATAGTCATGATTATCGATACGTCTTATCCAGCGAACTTCCACCGACGGTTCACCCTGGTACCGCTGATACCGTTACGGAGAAGACGTATATCCACGCGTTGGTTACTTTCATCAGCGGCGGGGAACTTTGGTGTGTTGAAAGGAACCAGCCCTGACTGATGGTCAATATGTCTTATTTAGAGAAGATTTGCCATGTGATTAAATTTCCTGAAAAACGGGAACTTCATAAATGATTTCGTAGAATGTAGCCTGAATTTCAGATTGAACTCCTTACACTTGCTTGATTGGTCTGAAGGTATTGCGGAGAATCGCAATAGAGAGTAGTGGGGAAGATTCTTGTGTTTATACTTCAATTCCCCTTAGTCTGAGAGTATGGACTGTGTGAACGCTATGAACGTCGTCGCCATTGCAGGTCGCTCGAATTGACAGGACCAATAGATGTTCTATATATTATTATATTATATGATCATAAGTTTTCAGAATCGACTCAGAATTTCACCGAATTTACGATAACTTGATCTTGGTAACTTAATTTTCAGCACTAGAACCTGTGCTATACCAAGATAGTGTAATCTCAAAATAACGAAAATAATGTGATGAAGTCGGCGAAAAGAGGATTGTGACACAGGAACAACAATTGATATCTCGCCTAAATGGTAGGGGGCAAATTGTTGGTTGCTCCTGACTTACAAGGGTGGGGAAGGGGAAGTGGAAGGGAGGAGATGGTTCCCCACCGTCCATATCAAATGTAATTGTTGTACCCAGGATCATGAACTGTGTTTAACATGGGTTCAAAACTGCATGCAGAGTCAACGCGTTTGGGCTGTAACTGTGATAAAATGGAAAAATTGTGACAAAATTCGTTGCAACTGCAAGATCGAGACTTTCATCTTCGGCATGTCTGTTCGATAATCTTCTAATCTCGAGAGATTTGGAGCAGTCATATACGTACGCGTCGTTCTTTTGGGATACTTTGGTTCACATTTCTTTAAGTGACCTTGAAATAATTTTGGATTCCCATGTCATGCACCTGCACATTCGAGAACCCATGTTTGGGACTTCGAAGACATATGTTGAATGTTGACGAATTTTAAAACCAGATATGACTTCGGTGCTCCAAATTACTTCCATCTCAGAAACACATGCGGAGGAGAGTTACGTGTTTTGTATGTTGCTAAAGTACATACTGTTAACAGCACTCTGAACTCGAAATTATTCCGACTGCCGTTCGTGAGTTTGGAGGCTCCAAATTATTCCAAGGATTTCTCCAAAACCTAGATAACAAAGGTGTCCAAAGGATTTTTACGTATTGTCACGCACGTGACAATGTTACAACCATGAGTTTGAGGCTTTGGGATCCAGTTTGAATTTTGACATATGTAGATGACTTTAGGTGCTCCAAATTACTTCTGATCGATAACACATACCTGGGTAAGTAAGGGTTTTACGCGACGTTTGCTCAAAATGTTCCTCGAATGTCATCCTTACATACATATAGGTGACATAGGAGCTTTAAATTATTTCACAGAGTTTCTCTCATATGAAAACGCGTCAGCCTCGAAGATAATATTCCAATTCGACAGTCCAGTTTGTGTCAAAATGGAGCGTTGATTCTGCATGCAAGGGTAAATGCTAATCAATTCGAGGCTTCGATCAACGGTTTCTAGAGATCTTATCACGTCCTAGATTCTGTCGAAGGACGTAAATACGACGGATTGACCGGTAATTATTGTCCAAGGACTTCCTGTAGCGCCGAGCCCGTCAGGTACTCAAAAGCAATGCCATGCAAATGCCAAAAGGTCTACCGCTAACAGACGTGAATGGCAAGGTGCAATCAGTTATTTAATCGAGACAACGAGGAATGGTGAAGGCAGCGCGCATCACTAGTGTGGGGCGACGGCAGAAGATAATGAACGTGTCTTGTTATGACAGGTGGCCAAAGCTATAGCGTATTCACTGTCAAAAAGAGTGGACGTCGGTGTTCAAATCTGAACTTTTCGGTAAAATGTGAAAAAAATTGAAATGAAGAATTAAAATGTAACGACCATTTTTGGAGAAATTGTGAAATGTGCAAAAAAAAATTCCCATGATAAGTATTTTGTAAGTTCAAAATATGTGTTCAAATGTTATCGAATCTCCCAATGAGAAGTGTCCTTATTTAGTATCTGATTAGGCTATGTGGAAGCCTAATGCAAAATCTGCTCTGTCAATTATTCATGCGCAATTAAATATTTCAAAGAATACCTAATTTGCAGAATAAACATCTTTCACATTCCACATTTGAACTCCGTCGCTCATCATTTTTTTTAAAGATATTTCCTTTTTGGCTTCAATTGGTCTGAAGCTCTCAGCATGCAGCAAAGTGCCAGTTCGAACCCAGCTATTTTAGCGTCAACTGAGAGAGAACAGCAATCGCTACGGATGATGCCGTTGACAGAAGCAAATAGACGAAGTCGTAGTTTTGTTTTGATAGCCATCAGACCGGACATAATTAATTTGTTCGCCTTAATTATCTTGTAGTCCGCATAAAAGTTCACAAAGGAAAAACCAGGAACAACCTGCTAAATAAACAATCTATTTATTATTAAATAAACTTCGCGTATAAAATTACAAGAATAACGATAGTGACATGCAACAAGCACGCAAATAAATTCCCGATTATGATGCACTGCCAATTTGAATTTGACATGGTACAGGTATGGTATTTTCTCGAAGTCCGGTTTCGTCTTCGTAAGTGTCAATTATCATGCAGTTTCAAGTATCTTGAACATGAAACGAACAAATATATTGTTTTGGACTTTTTGGAGATTTGGATACACTCGGAGAATACTCTCCGAAACGGACATTAGACATCAAGGCATCGATGATTTGGTTATTTCGCACCAAAAACAAATCTAATAAATTCTCGCGCAATCGCGCTGCCACGACGGATTTATTCGTTTTCCCTCTCATTGTACTCTTTAATTAGCAGCCGCGGACTATTTCAAATTCCGTTTCCGGATTATTCCGGATATTAACATTGATTCCCCGAGAATTGCCGTACACGTGAATTACAATCCCAACGATTCCAAGGACTTGTCCAGTCTTCTGCCTGATCGGAATCATTGAAGAATCCACACAATTTGGACACCAAACACAAAGAGGGACATTTTAACCTTTGTGGCACAGAAACTAATCCACTGAACGCGATCAACAGAACAAGATCCGATTTTTATAATAACACACACTGATGTCTGTATCACACACTTAATATCGGTATATCACTGTAGCACACATTTGGTATCTCGTGCCTCGTCAGGTGAGGACTTTGTTCTACCCGTTCTCGTCTGGGCCACTAACAAATCAGTCCGTATACTAGGACGTCTCACGTTTGGCGCCACTGTTCCACAAGCGTCGCTCGCCTTCCGCCGAATGGACACACCACGCCGACCGGAACCGGATGAGGTTCCGCCGACGTACTGTGGATGAACTTTTCTGTGCAGCGAAGGACTCATTTCTGCTGGCAGACTCGAGATCTCAAAAAGTTGCAAAAAAACATCTTCAATATGTATATTCTTTTTAGCAGATGTCTCTAAGAAGCAGCAACTATTTTGTCCCTCTATCAACTTGGCCACATCAGAAGGGTCGATAACTCTGTCTTTCTCCTTGTCACATTTATTCCCAACGATAACCATAGGTGGCGTCTTCGTCTTTCTGGGATTGTTAGGCATGCATTGACCTTTGCACTCTATAATCTGTTCCCGTAGCCGGACTACTTCTTCAAACGACTCCCTGTTTCCAATACTGTAAACTAGGATGAAAAGATCACCTGCAGAGAAAGAAAATATAACAATATAAAAAATCACAGATATTGTTTTGCAAATCAAAATGACAGAAAACGAAACGAAATTCCACTGCAATAAACTCACGTAGAAAACAGTAATGCGATACGAATTTCATTAATTTACAGTCGGCGGTTGATCTTAGTCATTTCATTTTTATCAGATCTCACACTCAAAGGGAGTACAATTAGGTTAATAGAGACTTTTGTATGAGGGAGATTATCCGTTCGTCCGAAGGAAGCTCCACAATTACTTTGGTCCAGAAAACGTAGGACTTCCGATCCTGACAAACCGCTCTCGACCACTCGTATATCACAATGTCGGAAGTAAGGCAGATATTAATGAAAAATTTGCGGTCAACGATAAAATACAACATGCTTTGACAAAGGTGCTCGGCGTTACTATATCGTGTGAGATTGGTACGGCTACTCCACTGTTTACTCTGGTCTGTCCACTTTATTCAATCGCCTACTTCACATCAATATTTCTTTCTTTTGCAGTGTGTAACAAACTTAAATCTACCAAGTGATACCATTTCTCTGTGATATTTATCATCCATTCTGTTTTATTTTCTCTGATAGGCAAGTAGAAGTCGGTTTATATAAAACGCACGTCATACAGGCACGGGAATTCAGGATGACCGACAACTTTGGCGTCCAGAATAGCGTCATTCACAAATTCGGTTGGCGCAGCCATTTTGGAATGTCATGTGACCACGCGGCGGTTTCACGCATGCGCTCTTAGAAAAACACGTAAGCACATAGCTTTCGTTTAGCGCACACTTTAAGATTTCTCTCACACGTGTCCAAAATTATCAAACACGTTCGTTATTTGCATCTAGAGCACGAATGACCAAAAACATTGATAAAGTTGCCCGCACAAGTAAGCTATCTGCTTACGCCATCGTGTACGGATGAAATTTGGCTTGGCAGATATTCATAGGTAGGTGAAGGAAAAGTGATACGAATATTTTTTTCAATCGAAAACTACGCTATCTGTCCAACAAGACAGGATTGGTCGCCGAGTGTTCGTATCACGGTGTGCCCCCCACCTCCAACACCTGGACAGCCATCACATTATGAAAACAGATCTGGACAATTTCCTGCATTTCAGAGACATCATCACCGAATGCGGGTAATATGGTCTGAATTTCAGGCTAAAATTGCTGAAAATGTGTTGTGGATATGTGATCTCCACATTCACGAGAAATCCCTGAAACCTTCTAAAAACAAAACGCACGCAGATACTTTAGTATCATATAATCATAATTATGTAATGGTAAATTGATGAAAACATTAACACGTAGCTGAACATCTCAATAAATCTCTTTCAATGTTTTAGTTATACTAGTTAATTAAACGAAGAAGAAAAAGAAAATAACAGCATTAAAATAAGAAATTTTGATAAAGATGGTAGTATAAATACAATTACAAAATCTCTGTCAATTTAATAATCACATTTAATAAATAAATCCTCCAGAGTACTCTTGAAGACGAGAGATCCTGAAGGATCTTGGTGCCCACCATTGTCCGATAATTGTAAGCTAATGACAAGAGGATCTTTTTGTCCATTGTTCCTAAGAACAAACGATTGATTTGTAATTTTGTTCACAGAATTTCGAATCTGAGCGAAAAAGATCGAAAAAGGGACACTGGAAAACACCAACATATCATCTTTCTAAGTTTCATGAGTTTCAAGATTTCTAGAAACTGTACTTATGTCGGTTGTTATAGTACAAGAGAAGTTTGTCGGAAAGTGAATGTACATGTACGGAGGATCCTTCGTCTTCGTTTTGTAGTATTTTTTTGCACGTGTCACCATTGGGTACTGGAAGCGAAGACAAATCTCTGACACTTTGGCATGAGCTATGAAACATACTTAAGATTTTATATTAATTAGGAACGAATGCTAATTCTGTTCCGTTTACTGGGCTAGTTTGAGATATCTCTTTTAAGATACCATGCTCGAAAATAGTAAGATGGTACAATACTTAATACTGAAGGGATCCGGTCCGCGCAGTAATGTTGAAACTTCGACAGTGTTTGAATCCTGATTATCTCCCATGGATCGAAACATGCAGTAGTCAACAGTTGTGGAGTTGTGACGTTGTCAAAGAGTGACGTCCCTTCATGTAGCCGACCCGCCGGCAGACGAAACGGTGGAGCAGTTCACTTGCAACTGCATGTACTAAAGGAAGCTGATTTAAAATTTGAAGAAATACATTTTAATTCCGAATTATTTGAACTCCTTGATATGAAAGGTGAAGGTATGGATATTCTCTATAGTCAATTTTTTTTTCTTGTGATGCAACGTCACAACTCGGGAATACCGTATTTATTTGAAGCGTAACTTGGATTTTCGAATCGGACCAAAAAAGGTACCTTGCATAACTGGGCCACAAAGGGAACCTGTGTACCAAATTTCAGAAAGATCCATGCAGTAGTTCTTGAGAAATCACGATAACAAAGTTTCATGGGGAAATCCAAGATGGGCCCCTGGTGGCCATATTGGATTTTGGAATCGGACCAGAAAAGGTATCTTGCACAACTAGACGACAAGGGGAACCTGTGTACCAAATTTGACAAAGATCCATGAAGCAGTTCCTGAGAAATCGCGATAACAAAGTTTCATGGGGAAATCTAAGATGGCCGCCTGGTGGCCATATTGGATTTTCGATTCGGATCGAAAAAGGTATCTTGCACAACTAGACCCTAAGGGGACCTGTGTTCCAAATTTGAGAGAGATCCATGAAGTACTTCCCGAGAAATGACGATAAAGTTTTCATGGGGAAATCCAAGATGGTTGCCTGGTGGCCATATTGGATTTTCGAATCGGACTATAAAGAAAGATATCTTACACAACTAGACCCCAAGGGGAACCTGTGTAGCAAATTTGAGAAAGATCCATGCAGTAGTTCCTGAGAAATCGCGATAAGGTTTCATGGGGAAATCCAAGATGGCCGCCTTGTGGCCATATTGGATTTTCGATTCGGACCGAAGAAGGTATCTAACACAACTAAACCCTAAAGAGAACCTGTGTACCAAATTTGAGAAAGATTCATGCAGTACTTCCTGAGAAATGACGATAACAATGTTTCATGGGGAAATCCAAGATTGCTGCCTAGTGGCCATATTGGATTTTCGAATCGGACCAAAAAAGGTATCTTGCACAACTAGACCCCAAGGGGAACCTGTGTACCGAATTTGAGAATATCCATAAAGTAGTTTTCGAGAAATCGCGATAATAAGAATCGTTTACGGACGGACGACGGACGCCGGACGGACGGACGGACGACGGACCACGGACGAAAAGCGATTTGAACAGCCCACCATCTGGTGATGGTGGACTAAACAGCAGACGGAAAAGCAGACGAAATAAGCAGACGAAATTGTTCCAGTTCTTGACCGATTGTCTGACGGCGCTGGCACAAATTCCTCAGAGTAACTTGCGGGCCCAGATTCACTTGTTAAGACGAAATCTGATCCGTCTGGGATAGAGAAATTCTAGCCATTTTCTATTACTGGTAATGGTGTTTTCACGACACAAAGGACAATAACCTCTTGTGTTTCCACGACAAGATCGTGTGAAGACTTCCTATATCGCTATCGTAATTCTATCAGCAAAGGAGCAGTTCTCGCACATATTATTCGCAGTAATTTCTGAATGCAATTCTAATTGATTATTATTCGTGAAAGGTAATATTGGTAATAAAACTGCTGAAATGGCACAGGGTTTATGTTTTAAAGAATTCGTCTACAATTTCAAAAACTTCCAGATTGTGAAAAAATGGATGACGAGCAGCATTCTTTATATATTCATGTCTGTACTGTACTACGTACCAGCCTTGCTGGAAAGCGGGCTCTGTGAAACTATAATTCTGTAACAAGCTGATAAAAATAGCAGCCATTGAACAGACGACGATGGGAAACTGGTATCCGAAAGGGGAGTTTCTGTTGACCTTCCTTCTATCAGAAACATAGACAGGATGAACAGCACTGGCTGTTATTCGCTCAAACATGCGCATATTCAGAGAGACCATGAGGTCACGAATAAAACAAGATCTCCAGTTTTCGTTATGGCAGGCCCACTCTCTGTCACGGTAGGACTTTCTTTACTGATGAAGGAAGGGCAGTGGCAAGGTAATGGGTTGCTCATAAGGATCATGAGCTTGGCTCAGTAATGAGACTGAAAGTGTATGAGGTTTGTTCAGCAAGAGACTGGAGGTTTATGAGAATTGTTCAGCAAGGAGACAGAAGGTTTATGAGAATTGTTCAGCAAGGAGACTGAAGTTTTATGAGGTTTGTTCAGCAATGAGACTGAAGGTTTATGAGGTTTGTTCAGCAATGAGACTGAATGTTTATGAGGTTTGTTCAGCAATGAGACTGGAGGTTTATGAGAATTGCTCAGCAAGGAGACTGAAGGTTTATGAGAATTGTTCAGCAAGGAGACTGAAGGTTTATGAGGTTTGTTCAGCAATGAGACTGAAGGTTTATGAGGTTTGTTCAGCAATGAGACTTATGTTTATGAGGTTTGTTCAGCAATGAGACTGAATGTTTATGAGGTTTGTTCAGCAATGAGACTGGAGGTTTATGAGAATTGTTTAGCAAGGAGACTGAAGGTTTATGAGGTTTGTTCAGCAATGAGACTGAAGGTTTATGAGGTTTGCTCAGCAATGAGATAAGGTTTATGAGATTTTCTCATCAACAAGACTGAATATTTGTGAGGTTTGTTCAGCAATGAGACTGAAGGTTTATGAGGTTTGCCCAGCAATGAGACAAGGTTTATGAGATTTTCTCATCAACGAGACTGAATATTTATGAAGTTTGTTCAGCATTGAGACTGAAGGTTTATGAGGTTTGTTCAGCAATGAGACTGAAGGTTTATGAGGTTTGTTCAGCAATGAGACTGAAGGTTTATGAGGTTTGCTCAGCAATGAGACAAGGTTTATGAGATTTTCTCATCAACGACACTGAATATTTATGAGGTTTGTTCAGCAATGAGACTGAAGGTTTATGAGGTTTGTTCAGCAATGAGATTGAAGGTTTATGAGATTTTACCATACATGAGACTGAATGTTTATGAGGTTTGTTCAGCAATGAGACTGAAGGTTTATGAGGTTTGGCCAGCAATGAGACAAGGTTTATGAGATTTTCTCATCAACGAGACTGAATATTTATGAGGTTTGTTCAGCAATGAGACAAGGTTTATGAGGTTTGTTCAGCAATGAGACAAGGTTTATGAGATTTTCTCATCAACGACACTGAATATTTATGAGGTTTGTTCAGCAATGAGACTGAAGGTTTATGAGGTTTGTTCAGCAATGAGACTGAAGGTTGATGAGGTTTGTTCAGCAATGAGACTGAAGGTTTATGAGGTTTGTTCAGCAATGAGACTGAAGGTTTATGAGGTTTGTTCAGCAATGAGACTGAAGGTTTATGATGTTTGCTCAGCAATGAGACAAGGTCTATGAGATTTTCTCATCAACGACACTGAATATTTATGAGGTTTGTTCAGCAATGAGATTGAAGGTTTATGAGATTTTACCGTACATGAGACTGAATGTTTATGAGGTTTGTTCAGCAATGACAATGAATGTTCATGAGGTTTGTTCAGCAATGAGACTGAGGGTTTATGAGAATTGTTCAGCAATGAAACTGAAGGTTTATGTGGTTTGTTCAGCAATGAGAATAAAGGTTTATGTGGTTTCTTCAGCAATGAGACTGAAGGTTGGCTGATTTGAATTTTTTAAATCGGTGTCATGTGGTAACAACCAGCCAACCAAAAAAAGTTTCTGAAGACAGTCACATTTTTTTCGTTTAGCGTCGAGAAGTTCCTTATTAAAGTTCTCCGTTGGAAATCACATCGTGTGCACACAAGAATTATACCATAGTCATGATTATCGATGTCTTATCCAGAAAGGTACCAGAGAAGTACCAGAGGAGCGAACATTCATCCACGGTTCATCCTGGTACCGCTGATACCATTACGGAGAAGACGTATATCCACGCATTGGTTGCTTTCATCAGCGGCGGGGAACTTTGGTGTGTTGAAAGGAACCAGCCCTGGCTGATGGACAATATGTCTTATTTAGAGAAGATTGGCCATGCGATTAAATTTCCTGAAAAATTGGAACTTCATAAATGAGTTCATAGAATGTATCCTGAATGTATATTTCAGATTGAACTCCTGACGAAGGATGGTGCTTGATTGGTCTGAAGCTATTGCAGAGAATTTCTGAATCGTTTGTGAGAGTAATGGAGAAGTTTCTTGAGTTTTTACTTCAGTTCTTCTTAGCCTAGTAGTATGGCTCTATATACTGATATCTTATATGATCATAGGCTTTCAGAATCGATTCAGAATTGCACCGAATTTACTATGATTTAATCCGCGAAAAGAGGTTTGTGACACAGGAACAACCAGTGATATCTTGCCAAAATGGTAGGGAACAAATTGTTGGTTGCTCCTTACTTAGGGTGGAGGAAGAGGGAAGAGGGAAGGGTCAAGATGGTTCCACACCATCCACATCTAATGGAAGTGTAGTACACAGGATCATGAACTTTGTTTAACAAGGGTTTAACATTGTATGCAAAGTCAACGCGTTTGGTCGTAACTGTGACAAAATGTAAAATCGTGACTAAATTCGTTACAACTGCAAGATCGGGACCTTCGTCATCGGAATATCTGTTCGATGATCTCGTAATCTCGAAGAGATTTGGACCACTCATATACGTACGCGTCGAATTTCTTTTTGGATTCTTTGGTTCACATTTCTTTAAGTGACCTCGAAATAATTTTGGATTCCCATGTCATGCACCTGCACATTCGAGAACCCATGTTTGGAACTTCGAAGACACATGTTAAATGTTGACGAATTTTAAAACTAGAGATGACGTCGGTGCTCCAAATTACTTCCATCTCAGAAACACATGCGCAGGGGAGTTACGTGTTTTGTAAGTTGCTTAAGTACATACTGTTAACAGCACTCTGAGCTCGAAATTATCCCGAATGCCATTGATGAGGTTGGATGCTCTAAATTATTCCAAGGGTTTCTCCAAAATCTAGATAACAAAGTTGTCCAACGTATTTTCACGCACGTGACAATGTTACATCCATGAGTTTGAGGCTTTGGGATCCAGTTTGAATTTTGAAATGTAGATGACTTTAGGTGCTCCAAATTACTTCTGATTGATAACACATACCTGGGATAGTAAGGGGTTTAATGCGGCACTCAAAATGATCTTTGAATGTCATCCTCACATACAAATAGATGACATAGGTGCTCCAAATTATTTCACGGAATTTCTCCCACATGCAGATGAATACGGCGCGGTCCAAACGATTCCGTAGGTTTTAAATGAATTGGTGAATATGTGGATTTGGTTGGGTGATTCAAATGATAACATCATTTTTGGAGAAAAAAAACGCGTCAGCCTCGCCGATAATAATTCAATTCGACAATGCAGTTGATTCTGCATGGGTTAATGCGTTTCGTCGTAATCGTGACAAAAGTAACAGCTGTGACAAATGACATGCAGTTTTAATGCGTTTTCTCTCATTCTGACGAAATGCGAAATTTGTGACAAAACGCGGAATTTAATACAGTTGTCTTTGATGAAAGGATGTCATGCAATTGACAAGCAAATTGACAACTTGAGTGATTGTTCCACAGGGGCTTACTGATGGCATTTACCAAGCCTTGTTATTCCAATAATTAGCGTGGATTATACGATCCGAGTAAGGAATGATATAGAAGGGTATCCAGTCTGAATTGGTTCCAGGCAACATGTTGAATTCATCCAGGGACGAAGTAAACAATAACCAATTCGAGGCTTCGCTCAACGGGGTTCTAGGAATCTTATCACGTCCTAGCTTCTGTCGAAGGACGTAAATACGACAGATTGACCGGTAATTCTTGTCCAAGGACTTCCTGTAGCGCTGAGTCCGTCAGGTACTCAAAAGCCAGGCCATGGAAATGCCAAAATGTCTACCGCTGACAGACGTGAATGGCAAGTTGCAATGAGTATTATAATGAAGTATTTAGTCGAGACAACGAGGAATGGTGAAGGCAGCGCGGATCACTCGTGTGGGGCGACGGCAAGATAATGGACGTGATAGGTGATAAATGCTATAGCGTCTTCACTGTCAAAAGAGAGGACGCTGGTGTTCAAATCTGCACACTTCGGTAAAATGTGATTTTTAAAAAAATGAACATCTAATATATTATCAGCAAATTTGTGAAGAAATCGTGAAATAAAATGTGCATAATTTTTTTCCATGATAAGTATGAAACTAGGAAATATGATTTCAAATATGATGTGAGCATATTTGAAGGCTTTTAGACACCATGGTACACTTTTACGCATTCAATACTTTTAGGTGTTCAGTAAATGTTATACACAATGATTTAGATTATGCACACGTGTTCAAATAAGAACACTCTTCTGAACGCCGGTGTTGTAAATTTGAGCAGGGGTGTTCATAGTTGTTGAAAACGGTGTACATCTTTGAACCCAGTGTTCATATTTGAACACGTCCTGTGTAACACTTACTGAACGCCTGACGAGTAAAAGTGTACAATTGAGCATAATGGTGTTCGAATATGCACACATCACATTCGAACACATTTTTGTTTGGTTTCAAAATACTAATCATTGGGAATTTATGTGCACATTTTATTTACTGATTTCTTCAAAAAAATGGTCACTTTGTCAATTTCGATAACATTGTAATGATTTATTTCAACAACATTTTTATATTTTACAGAAGTGTTCAGATTTGAACACTAACGTCCACATTTTCGACAGTGTTGTCAGAAGACACAGCATCAAACGAAACCTTTTTACGATACCAAAAAAGCGACATTCATTATAGTCCGCAGCTTCGAAATATGCATATTACAAACCCTCGACTGGTAGAAGCAAATCTTCAAAGAGACATAATTCTTTTTGAAATAACATGATCTGAATCAAACGGTCTGAGATGATATCACGAGATAGATGAGACATTCCTTTCGCCAAATATCCATATTTCCAATTGGCTTGATCAACGCAAGGTCAAGACGACCTGGGAGGCCAGTGAAATTAGCCAATCAAATTGATGACGATGGAAATGACAGCATCCTTCCGTCATGAGATCATCGATGAATGACAACAGCGGGGGCAAAAGGTCGCAGTGACACAGCACAAACATTGCGCCCTCAATACTCGACATATGGAAATCGGCGTCACGCCCTACATTCTGAGAACTGTGATAAATTATCAATTTCAATTGAGTAGGTGTTAATATATTTCATTTTGCACGTAATATTAGTATCCATTGGCTGCTAATTATATTTACACGATGTATCGAGAGTGGTAGAAGAGAGTCGTCTCTCGCGAACCCCGCCGATGTGATGCGAAATATGTGGTACTTATAAAGACCTTTGTTTCTTTAAAATTAATGTACCCCTTTGAAAATGTTGGCCATCACGTATATGCAACCTGAATTCACCGAGATCAGTCTTTCTTGAAGTTAACCTTGACAGTTTATCTCCCTTGCTTTTTCGAAACCGGTCATAGTAATTGGAACATTCATTTAGAAAAGAAGCATCGAAAATATACATGTGCAACTCACCTACTATATTTTACAAAATATACTGCAGTTTAGTTTTCCCATATTGAAACAGTTTTAAGATGAGATAGCTGATTTTTCTTTTTATTCCAGATAAAACGAGTCAGGTCGAAATAATTTTTATTGAAATATAACCCTAAAATTTAACCTGTTGAAATGCATATCACAATTTACACTGGGTAAAACTTTTCCTCCCTCTCGAATCTCGCTCAGTCGGGATTCCTGTACACTCAAAGACTGGAAAACATAAAAGTTCGGGGAAAATAATCCCGGAAGATAAGACGCGTTAATTCATCATTTTGATCATCGATCATGTTATTTGTCAGAATGCTTGAAGTTATTTGGTGATATCAGGTGCGATGAGGACGTACCGGTAGTTTGAGAGAACTGGACTGCAATTTTTTTTTGTAAAAGTGTAAACACTGCCAGATTATACTTGAACATCGACCAGCTCCAATGCATGATCACCTTGCTCCTCATTTAATCGTAGAACAAACAGCACAACTAGAAATATGGTACAGCGACTGTGACTTAGTGTGTTTAACAAAAATGACCCTCCCTGTGTTTGAATTTGGGGCCTCGATGTCCAGGATGCATCCAGGCCTGTATACTCAGTACACCCCCCCCCCAGCCCCTGCACTCAGATTAGGACAGTACTGTTATTACTCAAACAAACCGTTTAAAGTAACAGCCAATGAACGGACAGCGTTATAGCGTGCTTTGCCGGGTTGACAGATAAACCAACTTTTTAATGGGAATATGCTGTAGTTAATTTAACGGTCGCTGAAAGGACACGTAGGTGTCTCTCTAGTAAAAATAATGACTACTCACAACTTGAGTTCAAAGGGGTTGAAATATAGGACACATTTCTGGCTTTTTTTTAAAATATGAGCATATTCGCAAAGGTCATGAGGTTACGAAGGCTGTTCGGAAAGTCTGTTATTAAACGACTGATCTTACTACTGACGAATTCGTCTTCTGTCATGGCACGGCTTTGTGAGACGAACCATAAATAAGGATGATGCAAGGATGGAGACTATTACGAAGTACTTTCTCATCGGAATGGTCTCGTACATACGAGGCAATCAGGACAGAAAACCAAGTTTCCCTGACGCAGGCCGCAGACTGAAAGTTATTTAAAGCCTTTCTCCCGAGTTTCGTGTTCCATGATCAGGAAGAGCAATAACAACGAAATTGGACCGTCGATCGACATAAGTCGCGGTGTTTACACCTCATTTGTGGTAAATATAGTTTCAAGCTCGGATGTTGCCGTGTTTGGTATTGTCTTGTCACTGTAAAATATATTTATTGCAGCAGAACGGATGAAGCTGACATTTTCCTGGCTGCTAAGCGAACATATAAAGGAGATTTGCCTTTTTAGCCCACCATCACCAGATGGTGGGCTATTCAAATCGCTTTTCGTCCGTGGTCCGTCGTCCGTGGTCCGTCAGTCCCTCAGGGCGTCCGTCCGTAAACAATTCTTGTTATCGCGATTTCTCAGGAACTACTTTATG
Source organism: Hanleya hanleyi (assembly GCA_036873755.1). Lineage (NCBI taxonomy): Eukaryota > Metazoa > Mollusca > Polyplacophora > Lepidopleurida > Hanleyidae > Hanleya > Hanleya hanleyi. Next base: position 39,200 of record JAVTVY010005869.1, read on the forward strand.
GATCTTTCTCAAATTTGGTACACAGGTTCCCCTTGGGGTCTAGTTGTGCAAGATACTCAAACAAACCGTTTAAAGTAACAGCCAATGAACGGACAGCGTTATAGCGTGCTTTGCCGGGTTGACAGATAAACCAACTTTTTAATGGGAATATGCTGTAGTTAATTTAACGGTTTCTTTGATGTGCTCGCTGAAAGGACACGTAGGTATCTCTCTAGTCAAAATAATGACTACTCACAACTTGAGTTCAAAGGGGTTGAAATATAGGACACATTTCTGGCTTTTTTTTTAAATATGAGCATATTCGCAAAGGTCATGAGGTTACGAAGGCTGTTCGGAAAGTCTGTTATTAAACGACTGATCTTACTACTGACGAATTCGTCTTCTGTCATGGCACGGCTTTGTGAGACGAACCATAAATAAGGATGATGCAAGGATGGAGACTATGACGAAGTACTTTCTCATCGGAATGGTCTCGTACATACGAGGCAATCAGAACAGAAAACCAAGTTTCCCTGACGCAGGCCGCAGACTGAAAGTTATTTAAAGCCTTTCTCCCGAGTTTCGTGTTCCATGATCAGGAAGAGCAATAAAAACGAAATTGGACCGTCGATCGACATAAGTCGCGGTGTTTACACCTCATTTGTGGTAAATATAGTTTCAAGCTCGGATGTTGCCGTGTTTGCATTGTTCCGTCAATGTGTGAAAATATGGTATTTGTTTTCGCAAGTTAGAAACTGATGAAGCTGACATTTTCCCGGATTGGTACACAGGTTCCCCTTGGGGTTTAGTTGTGCAAGATGCCTTTTCTGGTCCGATTCAAAAATCCAATATGGCCACCAGGCAGCCATCTTGGATTTCCCCATGAAACCTTGTTATCGCGATTTCTCAGGAACTACTGCATTGATCTTTCTCAAATTTGGTACACAGGTTCCCCTTGGGGTCTAGTTGTGCAAGATACCTTTTCTGTCCGATTCGAAAATGCAATATGGTCACAAGGCGGCCATCTTGATTTCCCCATGAAACCTTTTTATCACGATTTCTCGGGAACTACTGCATGGATCTTTCTCAAATTTGGTTCACAGGTTTCCCTTGGGGTCTAGTTGTGCAAGATACCTCTTCTGGTCCGATTCGGAAAACTGGAATATGGCCACCAGGCAGCCATCTGGATTTCCATGAAACTAGTTATCGCGATTTCGCGGTGTGATCTACTCTGGATTCTTCTCAAATTTGGTACACAGGTTCCCCTTGGGGTCTAGTTGTGCAAGATACCTTTTCTGGTCCGATTCGAAAATCCAATATGGCCACCAGGCAGCCATCTTGGATTTCCCCATGACACTTTGTTATCGTCATTTCTCAGGAAGTACTGCATGGATCTTTCTCAAATTTGGCACACTGGTTTCCCTTAGGGTCTAGCTGTGCAAGATACCCTTTTCCGTCCGAATCGAAAATCCAATATGGCCACAAGGCAGCCATCTTGGATTTCCCCATGAAACCTTGTTATCGCGATTTCTCAGGAAGTACTGCATGGATCTTTCTCAAATTTGGTACTCAGGTTCCCCTTGGGGTCTAGTTGTGCAAGATACCTTTTTTGGTCCGATTCGAAAATCCAATATGGCCACCAGGCAGCCATATTTGATTTCCCCATGAAAATTTATCTTCATTTCTCAGGAAGTACTGCATGGATCTTTCTCAAATTTGGCACACAGGTTCCCCTTAGGGTCTCGATATGCAAGATGCCTTTTTCGGTCCGAATCGAAAATCCAATATGGTTACCAGGCGGCCATCTTAGACTTCCCCATGAGATTTTGTTATCATGATTTCTCAGGAAGTACTGCATGGATCTTTCTCAAATTTGATACACAGGTTCTCCTTGTGGTCCAGTTGTGCAAGATACCTTTTCTGGGCCGATTCCAAAAGCCAATATGTCCATCAGGCGGCCATCTTGGATTACCCAATGAAACATTGTTATTGTGATTGCTCAGGAACTACTGCATGGATCTTTGTTAAATTTGGTACACAGGTTCTCCTTGTCGTCTAGTTGTGCAAGATATCTTTTCTGGTTCGATTCGAAAATCCAATATGGCCAACAGGGGGCCATCTTGGATTTTCCCATGCAACTTAGTTATCATGATTTCTGAGGAAGTACTGCATGGATCTTTCTCAAATTTGGTACACAGGTTCCCTTTATGGTCTAGTTGTGCAAGATATCTTTTTTGGTCCGAATCGAAAATCCAATATGGCCACAAGGCAGCCATCTTGAATTTCCCCTTGAAACATTGTTATCGTGAATTATCAGGAAATATTTCATGGATCTTT